>SZYD01001993.1:0-48173 GCA_009363875.1 Mikania micrantha | reverse complement strand
AATAGTTTAAACTACCCTTCTGGATTTAGCATATATATCCCTACAAAATGTGATGAAGCATCTTATTACAATATTTTTGAGAAAAAAAATGGTTGGTTTATATTTGGTTCTTTACATTCCACAGAAGCAAAAGGTAGCTGGTTCATATCCTCCAGAACTTGGGATTGTGAAGAGATTTTGGAAATATTTGTTAAACCGTGAGGTTGTATGATCATTTTAGTTTGAAAAAATCTGGTTTATATTAGGATTCATTATTTGCTTATAAATGTCCATGTGTAGGGCATAGATGAGGATATCTTGTGGGCTTCCATTTCAAGTAACTCTTTGATGTCTGTTGCTGCTTTATTAAAGCAGTGTTCATTTATTATAAAAGGAAAGGTACCATTTTACATTTTTACCTTTTTTTTTGGGTGAGAACTTGCTACTGTTAAATTCACAGGACCCAACAATACCATGCTAACCAATGTGATAAGGTAAAACTCAACTTGAGCTTGATAGGTGGTGTTCAAGCGGGTTATATACAACAATACTAGCGGAAACTAGACTTGAAACCGAATCAAACGCTTGCCACTACTAACCACCCCTTGAAGATTTACTTTGCATTCGCATATTTGCACCTTAAATTTATATGTAAAATTGGTTAAACTATGTAACATTTAATTGCTAAAGGCCTAAAAAATTATTATTAAAAAATTAACTATAACTGAGACGGGTCAAATGGTTAAAAGTTGCCCAACATGTATTCAAGTATTTACAACCATCTAATATGCTTTACTAAAAAGTTATAATAACAAATTTATAGTTATAACTAATGTGATAATTGGTTATGAAATTTGAACTGGCAAAAAATAATGGCAGTTTACTATGGGGACCCAAGTGGTTTTAGCCTGTAATATTTAGTTTTGCCCGGCGCTTAAATTGTACCCACATGTATATATGTTCTGATTTATCTCAGTACCTGTATTAGGGCCAATTTGGTGATTTGTCACAGCCGGAGGGGTCCTGTTGTCGAGGTGCTCTCTCTCTCTCTCACTCGCACACACACACACGTGCGCGCATAATTGTAGTTTGATTGTCTTTTCATGCAAAATGTAATTCATTTTTGTGTTTTTCATGAAGATCTCACTGAAAACTATGGAAAGCAGGATTAAATCCCGTCTGTTCTTTGCCGGAGAGGTATTGTTACTCATAAAATTTTTGGATCATATCCCTTCATGTCACCATAACCAAGTTGTCCGGTTCTGTTAAAACTCTATTTATAATCGATAGAGCCAAAAAGCACAAAGTGAAAAGAGAATTGGACAAAATGAGTTTACAGAAGCAGATCATAGCTTCAGAAATCATCTCTCATATTTACAGTATTAAGAGGCATAATCTTGTATGATTAAGCAAAATGTGGGGCATTTTTATCATCTTAAAATTGATATCATGTGTAGGTACTGAATGTTGATGGAATTACGGGAGGTTTCAATTTCCAGGTAAAATATACAATCAGGAAATTGTGTCGGGCTGGTTGGTGACGGGAACAAATAACTTTTGTGCAAGTAGGTTCATTTTGTGTTGGGTTTACATGAAACGCTTTTTGTTAAAAGGTTCAAATTTTGTCACAAAAAACTGTGTTGTATCAAGTGCGATTTTAAAACATATACTTTCCAGGAGTAATATCATTTTCTGATAAAATGATTTAGGAGGTTTTATGCAATAAAAGTACACATGTTTCTTTTTTAGCCATATTGGTCTTACCCGTTTAACCTAAAACCGACCAGTTTATAAGCAAAATGGGTCAAAATTGACACCTCTTGGTTTTTGCAACAATGTGAGTTAGCTATTTTTTTTTTTTTTTGCTGTAAAAATAGAGAAGTTCCCATACATTTGGACAAATTTTTTTTGTCCTTACAGAATGCTTGGTCAGGTGGATATATAGCAGGAACAAGCATAGGCAAGATGGCTGCCACATCTGCATCATCTCTAGAAAAACAGGCCATGTGACACCCAGATGTATCAAACAACCCAAGTTCCATTATATCTCACGATATGAAATCATTGAGCAAGATCTGCATTTTTGACCCGTAAAAAAAAGGCCATATCAATCTTAATTTTATGTTTGATATAACGTCTTGAAGGTGGGAAAGTTACTTACCTTGAGTGGAAATGCCAAGATTATGCTGACAACACACTTGTTAAGACGAAATTCACACCAAAAGAATTATAAAAGAAGTCATGTGGCAAAAAGACGACACTTGTTGTCATGTTACAATTTCATACAGAAATTATAGCACGCAGTTGTAAGTGTCATCCTTTTTGCGACATGATTTCCTTAATTCCTATGTTTCTTCTTTCTCTTTGGTTTCTGTATATGGTGTCATGGTGTATGTGTGTGCATATATATATATATATATATATATATATATAGAGAGAGAGAGAGAGAGAGAGATTATAGAGTATCTATATTAGTATGTTTTGAATTTTGTTGACCATACTTGATTGACTTTTAGTTTTGTTTTGTGTGTGTGTGTGGGTGTTGGGGGGTTGAAGCCAGTTGATTGTCTGCAAGTTGTCCTTGTATTTTTGTCCCAAGGTTTGTTAGGCTTCGTATCGTTATGTAAAGTAAATCTAACCCTTTCTTAAAGTTCCACGTTCCACATTTTCTAATTTTTTATTATATCATATTTACATCGTTTAAAATATAAAAAATATAATATTTGCTTATTAAAATTAAGAGATAGTTGTTAAATTCATCATTTTTAACGTCTCTAATTCAAAACATCATGCCCCTTATGCCTTGGGCGATGTTGATATGAAAAAACATGTCAATTTTTTACCATTTTACTGTTTATTTCACTTAATTAGATAAATACTATTCACGTCAATGTTAATGCATTTAATCATTGTAGGGTCATATTTTAATATGGTTTAAATGGTAATAAACTAAAACTTAAAAGATCTCTATAATTATATGTACTTCAAAAAACTACATATTAAATGCACATACAGATGAAACAAAACTCATGATGTGGAAATTTTTACATAGTTATGCTTTGCAAAAGTAAGTTTGTGTTTAAATGTGTTGTTTTAAAAAACATTAATTTCGGTTAAGTTAAAATAATTTGTAACTAAATAAATAGTTTATTTAAAAGATTTTTCATAATATTATCATCAAATATATAACTAATCATTTTTTACTTGTTTAAATTTATTATATTCACGTAATTTTTAAGTTACTCATTTTGACGCGCATTGTGTTATGATTTTAACCATTTCAATCCATTTTATATCATAGTGTTATCTATTTCAACCCGAAAATATAATAATTGTTTATACAAATCTACCTATTTATCTTATTATGGGCCAAAATTGCGACTATATACATACCTAATACGATTTGTATTTCTTTAAAATAAAACCATGGGGATGTTGCACCATTCATGCTAAAGAGTTTATGTCGCAAGTCTTGGAACAAAACAAAAGCTTACGGGACATAAAGCAATATACAACTCATTGATTAAAATATTGCAGGTCATATGTTTTTAATTTTTTAAAAAAAAAAATTACGTGTACTTTGATTTCTGTGTTTATTTATCCTTTGATAATTTGACATGATTTATGGGAAAATTCCCGAACTATCCTCTACACCAAATAATTTTCCTAAAATAATTTATGTGTTCAGCATATAACGAACGAATCAAAAATTGTCATATGTCCCCACGTCCATTTGTTACGGACGGCGGCGGCCATAAATAATTTTTATTTTTATTTTAACATGGTTTTTTGTTTTTTATTTTGTAATTTTCTTTGCGTCCATATATACACGGGCGGCGTCCATATATGTATGAGGTGGACGCCTGTATAGAACAAATGACATTTTTTGATTCGTTGGTTATGTGACGCTGCCCTATATGTAGGGCGCTGACACTCGTACAATCAATTGATATTTTTTTGCCTTTAAAAGTCAAATGGACATTTTAGAGAAAGTTTCTTGTCAATTGGACATTTTCAGAATTTTCTGTATTTTATTTCTTGATATGTATTAATTATTTGATATGACACAATAAATAATCAAAACCTTCTTATATAAACTATCATATTTTTAGGGTTGTTAAATTTAGACACCATAGAATGTCAATTTAACACATCTAATCAATCATACGGACTCTACTGATCTATACGAGCCGTATAAGATGGATCTATAGTCCCTACACAGACCTATATGACCTATATTGGGTGTGTTATACGGCCCGTACATGCCTGTACGGGTGTACGTGACCGATAGGGTGTAAGAATAACAACACCCAATTTTATCAATATCATCATTTCTTAAATTTGTTCTTTCAGTTACAACATAACGAAAGGTTTTAAGATATCTAACAACAAAAACAGGGCAAGCATAAACATAAGGCATTAAGACCGGTCATCTTCAATAAGACCTTCCGGTGTGCCCCTTGGGTGGGCGTGGTTGAGGCGAGGATGGGGGGTGGAACACCGCCACCTAGGGGCGTTGGTGTGGTGGGCGTGGCTACAACCACGACACGTTTTTTTTCCTTCTCTCAACCAATAACACCACCACACATCATTACCACTTCATCATGCTTACAACCATTTGGCATTTCCATCCCCAAGTGATTGAGTGGGTGGCTGTGGTGAAGCTTAGGTGGCGCCTATGTGAAGTGGGTAGAACTACAAGGCTGACCCCATGGTCTAACCGTTCATGGCAAATAACATTCTGGTACCAGTAGAGAAGTATGTTTGGGGTCCTCAAATTGATCAAAATTGGTCTCGAAATGGGTATCATTCTATCAATATGCTTTGGGGTTCCTTTCCCATGTCCAAGTGAAAACTATCTTTTAAGAAGTTATGTAACTTTTTTTAAATATGTCTTATTGATGTATTTCAAATTATAGTAATTACTATGTTATTTCACAACACGTTTAGACCTGGACAACCAAAAATTTTAGTTGGCGGTTACCCGGTTAAAACAAGTACAGAGAACTAGATAGTTGTTTGGTTTGTCGGATCGTTGGACAGTTCTCTCAAAGTTATAGTTATTATTAAAATTGATCTTATAGTTTTATAGTTTGGTATATTATGATGTTGTACAAACAAGCCGAGCCACGATCCAAGACTACAAGCTGAGCCAGCTTTGGCTAGGACTCGACTTGGTTATAAAACGAGCTGGCTCGGTTCATTTTGGTTACAAATGAGCTGGCTAGGTTCGATTTGGTTACAAACAAGCTTCAAGCGAGATTCAAGCTTCAAGTTTGTTGGATAGCCCTGCGGTATCTGTTGACGCCATAGGGTTGACATAACGGGTCAGACACGACCCGTTAAGACACAAAATTATTAGATACGAACACGACACGAATTCTTATCGTGTCTGTTTTCTCAAACACGAACACGACCCGTTAAAAACACGTAAACACGAAATGACCCGTTAAGGAAGCTGTAAACAATTAACACTATAAATGACATGTTAAAGAACATATTAAAACTCGTTAAAGAACCTGTTAAGGAACCCATTAAAGAATTAGGGTTAGACAATTAGAATTTTTTTGAAACTAATCGGTTACCCACATATTTTATTATATCATTTATTTTAAATTTTAAACAGGTCTTAACATGTCTTAACGGTTCTTAACAAGTTTTAACGGATCTTTACAGGTCTTTACGGGTCTTAAAGGGTTTTACCTGTTTAGACACAAAAAATAAACAGGTCTTAACGTGTCGACTTGTTTTAGACACGAAACATGTTAAGGGTAAACACAAAACATGTTAAAGGTAAACATGAAACATGTTAAAGCCGTGTCCTGTTAACGTGTTCGTGTTTGAAATGGTCATCACTTGTTGACGGTAAAGACTGGTGCTTTTCATATTTGTATAGAGACACTTATAATTCATTTATGTATTTCTTATGTATAAATCTCATCCAAATACTTGAGATGATTCAATATTTCACTTGCCATGCAATTAATTCACCAAATTGTTTGGAATTTGAAGTTTTCTTTTTATGATTTCTACAACATATATCCTATTTCCAACAACATTGGCTAACATGAGTCGAATAATTATGATAAAGTGTGTGGCCTCTTAATAATTGTCATATTTGTCTAGATTTAACGATGGTCATTTTATATGTTTTTTTGTATATGTGGGCTCAAGTCATCAGCATGACAATGAGGTAACTATAAGGTGCTTGTCAGAGATAGAGACATTTTACTGTCGATGAATTATATGCAAGGCACCAACCTAAAAATATAAACTTATGATTATCATGTATAATGTTATAATAATCAATGAGACAATGTCTCAATGTTACTTTAAGATTCTTTCATATGTGAGGCTATGGGTGCAAATCCCTTCTGCAGCGAAAAAGGGGTTTGAGAGGGGTCATGAGATTTTTCCCAGTGGAGTTTCCTCTTGGCATGGTTGTGATGGCTCATGGGAGGTCTAGGTAACTAGACCTTGGTGACATAACCTGAAAACTGTAGGCATACACGATTGAGACCTTCATCGTTCAAAAAAAAAGTAATCTTATAATAAATGGCTCGTGTTTAATGAAAGCATTTGTTTTTTATGCAAAATTTCTTAATTGGTGAAAACTATTTTGTTTAATAAATTACAAATGTAATTTAACATATTTCAACATAGTTTTGAATTATTTTATTTCAAAAACTTACACCATAAAGCAAAATCAATGCTTAAACATAACTACATATGATAAGCTATCAATAAATCATGAACCAATTAAACATCAACCAATCAAATTTCAATCAATCATCAAACATGATAACCGCGAACAAATATATATATATATACAATAACATGTCAAGTTTGTGTATCAAAACATAAACAAAGTAAAATTACGATGATGAATTGTAATCTAAGTCGCGTGTCACATCCTGTCACGTCACGTCACGTCAGTCGTAACCTGATCTACTTCACATGTTGAAGCATGTTGGGCTTGTATGGAGGTAGAACTTTAAAGTGTGTTAAAGTTTTTCAAAAGGACCACAATCACATAATAGCTATATAAGTTTAGCAGCCTTCTAATCAATTCCCACTTGCGATGAGACACATGGGTCCCAAACCTTTAAAGCTCAAATGGCATGCTGACAAATTGCAGAATAAACAATATTTCTTTTGGTGTCGTATATTATCATGTTTGCACAAAACGTAATTTTGGATTGTTGCTTTAAATCGTGTGAAGATTACATGACCCAACTCAGAAACTTTGATCTTCATAGTATACACGTATATGTCGGCAGTCCATTCATTGTCACATGTCAATGTGTAATTAAACATGGTAATTTATATATATATGATTGTGCTCAAATAATAACCCTCTCTTACGGCGATAACCCATTAACTTTGGCAAAAAATAGCCGAATCTTGAATTTTTTTTTTTAACATCATTGTAACGCAATTTGAACACCATGTTCAGTTTTGAGTTTGGGCTAATTCATCACCGTTTAAAAAATATCATCGTTGTAAGGTTTTTGCTACAGTACTGTAAGTTTTAAATATTTAAACACCTACAGTACTGTAAGAGTCCAAACGGTAATGAATTAGCCAAAACTCAAAACTGAACATGGTGTTCAAATTGTGTTACAATGATGTTTAAAAAAAAATTCAAGATTCGGCTATTTTTTGGCAAAGTTAATGGGTTATCGCCGTAAGAGTGGGTTAGTTTAGAACATTACCCTATATATATATATAAAGAAGATAAAGTTTTTTGTTAATTAATAAAGTTATTTTGGTTATTCAATAATTTAATTGCATTATTACGTGATTCAAACTAACCAGAGATGTTCACCGGGGTGAATAACGATTTATTTAGGTTATTCAGATTTGAAAATTTTAAGTTCTTATTCAAAACCTGATCCGATTTAAATTAGAAATATCTTAATCTGATCCGAATAACCCCAAAAACCCGAATAAACTTATTTTACATCCGAATAAACAAGTTTTATTCATGTTATTTAGATTGGATTTAGATATACGATTCGGATAAATAAGATTTTTTATATATTAGACGTCCGATTTTAATAAGAAAAACAGATATTTGATACGAATCTCTAACTCAGATCGGTTATTTAGATTTCGGTTTTTTTCAGATTTCGGATTGTTTAAACACTCTAATACTATCTTGTAAATGTTTATTTTCACTTAAAAGCATTATAATAGATCTATTTTATTGATCAAAGTTTTAGAAAAAGTTATGTTTAATATTAAAATTTGTTTTATCGTCACTAAACTTACCTTTTAGTATCTTTTGTGGTTTATAAGAGAGAGATAACATTTTTAATGTATTTACATTTAAAAACCAACTATTTTTTCAGTATAATAAAATGTTTTACTTTACTAAAACCATCATTGTCATGTCTTACATAACCTGAAAAAGTTTTTAAATAATAATAATAAAAAAAAAAGATTGTATAGCTTAAGAATGTGTCTTCTATTGACATCAAGAGATAGACCAAAGGTAGAGTTAGTGATTAGCCAATTACACAAAACACACTCTGTGACAACTATAACTATAATTCAAAATTAGTCAATTATATAAATTACTAACACAATAAAATGATGCATTAACATTTGTCACTAGTTTATGTCTTAAATACACAAGCTATTACTATGTAATCACTTAATTCACTATCATTAAAACAAAAACATCCAAATGAGTTTGAAGGTTATATGTTATATTATGAATACTTTATATGTTATATTAACAAAAGAGGTTACGGCGTAACAAGTTGTTCACTTACCTGTCAATTTATTGTGATATTTCACTTTTGTTAATGAAAAAGAAATTATGTTCCAAAATAAAAAAATAATTGATGTTCATAAAAAGCTACTTGTAATTAGATAAAATAAGTAACCTTTCCAAGGATCGTAACGTACTTTTATTATACCTAAATCATTATTTATACGACTTAATTAAAAGAAAGGCATAAGTTAGTTGACTTTGTTTTTAGTTAAAACAGGACAGTGTCATCATGTTATAAAAGAACACTAAATGACACATTAGGTTATTGGTATTTGATATATATCAAAAACATTACTTTTCTATGTTTTTTATTGTTTAAATATGCTTAAAATATATGAATAAAAGTAACTTGTTTTGTAATTTATCCAGTAAATTTAGCCTGATGGTTAAGGCTTAGCACTTTTTCTAGAGACCAGTGTTTAATTCTTACTTTTAATACTTTAATGGATACAATGTGTGAGCAGTGGCGGATCCAGCAATTTTTTGCAGTGGGTTCACCATTTTCTGACGTTTTAATTAAATGGAACCGGACATAAAAATTTTTGGGTCGGGTTGACGGTTTGAGTCTTGTAATGTTTTTCACGTAATAACAGTGCGATATATTAAGTCAGTGATTAAAATTAAAAAAACGTCGTCATTAAAGAGTTCGAAGGTATATATTGCATTTTCGTTTGAAATTTCTGAGCTCCAGATCAAGCGGGTGTCAAGGGGGTCACGCACCCTTGCGGGGTCCAAGGTGGCGGTCCTACGGGCCATTCAGCAGGCATGGGTTAAGGGGGCAACGTCCGTTGTAGGGTTCGGGGCAACGAAATTTGCCAAGTATGTATGATCAAAATTAACTTGATCCAATGGTTTAACCACTAAAAACTACCATTTTTCTTGCTAAGTTTATATGAACAGAAAATGATTTTAACACGATTATATAGAAATCTAATAATTGATTATCGAGATTTGTGTAACAAATATCACTTGCCTCAATCAAGTTGATAATTTGATGTGAAAATTACATTAAGAATTCACTCCTAAAAATCTTATTGGGTTCACCTCAGGATTCACCCCTAAAATATTAATAGGTTCACCCTATTTTTTAACTCTTTTGAAAAATTTTTGCCTACTAACGAGTCGAACCGTGGTGGGTTCCTGTGAACCCACTTCCCTATACTTGCATCCGCCACTGTGTGTGAGAGAGGGATTGATCTTGAGCTTAATCTTAGGTTGTGAACCAATGGGGGACGATGGTTTACCTATTACACAGGGTTTACGCGCATCAGGAGGTAGTCTCATGGTCGGCGATCGAGGAATCGATCATAGTTATCAACCGTCAGAATAACTGAATGTAATATGACGGGCCCTCCGCTGTTTAAAAAAAAAATATGAATATTAATTTCGATTTAAATCCCACGGTACGGTTCGTCCAATCACATGATTTCGTCTTTATCCATGTCATCATCCATCATCTTCAGCGTTATTCATTTCAACTTTATGCACTTTTCAGTTTTCATAGGAAAAAACAACAAATAATAAATAAATATATAATTACAATTTTATATTTAAAAAAATATGTTAAGATAAAATGTACACGACTTCGCTAGCATGATTGCATGAGACTCAATTGTTTTAGGAGTTAAAAAAAAGTAAAAAATTGATTGTTTTTACAAGTTGCGTTGTTACATGATAATAAAATCTTTATTTTATGATATATATTTTTAAAAAATGATAAAACATATAAAGTTATTTGATTATTAAGTGATGTGTGGTGTATGGAGACAAAATCGAATGCAAAGTTACCTTGTAGATTTAAAATAAACAAAAATAATAAAAAAAAAATAAATGAAAGGATCGGATTGAGTTTAAGACAAACTCTGGAAAATTGATTTAGAAAAGGATACAACTTCTACTTTACACACACATATATAAGGTATTGTTTTCGTTATAATCCATCCTTAGAGTGATAATGAGTGATCACCGTCAACATCAATTCAAGTTTTGGTTTCTTTTAATATAATTGTTTTGCGTGTATAAATTTTCTTGGTTCTTTTCACCAAAAACTATTAAAAACTTGTATCCGTGCAAAAGCACAAATGCTTGAAAAATTTACATATGCAAATAAAAGAAGAAATTGTATTACATGCATTATTTTGACAATGAAAAAAAAACAAAGATATGAATTAATCTTGACGGATTTATCATTGTTATCACAATTAAAGATGTTACTATACCATCCTGATCACACACACATGTATACATGAACATGATCATATAATATATCTCCTTTATTACGCTTATCTGTATAATTCCTCCAAGATCAATCCAAATCTTTATTTTTTTAATTTGATTATCATTATTACACTTGTATAACACTTTATTATTGTATGTGTTTGCGTAAATTCACATATATTTAAGATTTAAAACAAGTGTAAGCTTGTGTTAAAGTTTATCGACACATTTAACGTAAAAAAAACTTAGAACGGTGTAAGTTTTCCTTAACGCTTATGAATTTGCGTAAACACATAAAATATTAAAGTGTTTAATATGTGTAATAAAAATAAAAACAAATATTTTGACAGAGTTATACGAGTTAAAACAATAAACAAGTGCCAACAAAGGATCCCTACCCTACACAGATGTATATATAGGGGGATGAAATCTTTCATAACCCATTCTTATTTTACTAACGCGTATAACTCCGACAAAATGAATTCAAGTCTTTGTTATTTAAAATTATTATAAGACATTTACAACACTTTTGCATATTATATGTATGTGTATATTCTTGTGTTTAGGCTATAACACATGTATAGGTCTTCCTTTTTCTACACGTGTGTTACTCAGAAATGGAAAAAAAAACTACACATGTTAAATTCTAAACACATATGTATTTACACATACACATATAAGAAGAAAATATTATACATGTGTTATGATGATTAAAAAAAATATTTGGATTCATTTTCGCAAAGTTATACATGATAGTACAATAAGAATGAGTTATATTTTATTTATGATCACACACACACACATACATACATATATATATATATATATATATATATAAAAGGAAATGATAAATTGAAAGCACTAATGAGCTGACGAAACCCAGTGTAAAATTCAAATTTAGTTTTCATTTTTATGTTCAGGTATGTAATATATGTTATTATAAGAAAATAAAAAATTAAGAAAATTGCAAGTACTTGTTACACTATGTTACAAAATAATGTTTTTACATTGTGCAACTGATAAAACAAAATCTGTAACATAGGTGTAACAAACATATACAACTTTTTTTTTCATTTTTTATAACAACATATATTACATAATTAAACACCAAAAATGAATTTTTTTTTACTATTACACTTGTTTATAACGGGTTTTCTCAACTCAAGTTAGCTTTTAATTTATCTTTCTCTTACACACACACATATACGGAATTAATAAAATAAAACCTCCTTTTATTGTAAAAACAATGTAAAAGAAGTTTTTTTCTGATTTTTTTTACAGTTTTTTAACATTATTTGTCACATTTTTATAAGAAAAATTAAAAAAATGCCGAGAGTTTTTTAATTTTTTTTTGTAAAACCTTGTAAAACATATGTAATGTTTCGCTCAGATGTTACAAAATATTTTTATAAAATAACGTCTTGGCTCTTTTTTAATTTTTTTATAAAAATGTATCAAATAATATTATAAACTTGTAAACAAAATTTAAAAATTTCTTTTACATGGTTTTCACAATAAAAGAGGTTTTCAAATTATCATTTGCCTATATATATATATATATATATACACTAGGTTATAAACCCGAGTATTACACGGGTTTGAGTAATAAAAAGACACAATTAAAATATATTTATGATTATTTACATTTTATAATTACAAATACAATTTATAAATCTCTAAAACTTATTTGTATTTATGCAATATTCCTTTGATTTTGAACAAAATAGTATTAATATATAATCTTAATTATAATCAAATAAATATTAAAAGAAAAATATAACTTAAATATATGAGAATTGTGAGAAGGATGTGGGTCATTAGATGTAAAATTTAATAGTTGAAATCAAAGTTATATTAGAAAAGTTAGTGAAAGAATATTTTTAGTCATACACACTATTTGTCTACAAAACTTTTGAGGATTAAAAAAGACAAGGGATTTCTTTAAATAGAAAACTTTTCAAAATAGGAGAAAATCTTTTTGAAAAATAATAAAAAAAATATAATTTTAATGTTACAGATCGTTTATATTAGTGTAATTACGAATAATTTGAAAACAATTGATGAGACTACTCGAATTAGATCCTTTCTGAAACATATTTATTTTTAAAAATCTGAACTGAGAGCCCAATTAAGGTTTTATATATCTAAGATTGAGTTTTTACAAAAGTCAATCTCTGTGTCTTTGTGTGTGTGTGTCATAATGTTAATGCGCAAAGGGGTAAATTGGTGAGAAAGGTACGTTGTCAACAAAATATGTCACGTGTACAACAAAGAAGGGGTATGCACGTCAACATGTAATAATAGGCCGAGTTGTATGCTGTCTCGAACTACACATAACACGTTCATAATTACGGGCCAAGTGCAAATGCAATTATCACACACATATATACCACGTTAAAAAAAACTATATAAATATTATACTTAAATTAAAATTAATCATATAATATATAGTAGTGTAATTTTTTAAGAAAACAATAACATGTATAAAAGATATTCAATTTAAAAAATGACACTTCACTCCACACTAAAAAAGTCAACGAAAAGTCATGAAAGAAGTATTCAACCCTTCTCCTTTCAGTTTATCAGATCTGTTTTACGGAACATAGAAAAGTGGATAAATAATATTTCTTCTTATAAATACATTATACATTTGTTAACTGGCAGAACTTAGACAAACCCAGTTTTCACTTTCACAGCTCGGGACGACACACAATTTCCTGGCCCAATCACATCTAATTTCCCTCACTTACGTAGCCCAAATTTCAAGCCCAGTTAAATATCTACAGCTTTTCGATTTCACATCAAACCCCAAAAAATAAACGGCCGTATGCAGAAAAAAGTTGAACCAAATTGGCAACCTCGACTAGTGCCGGTCCTGCCGGACTAGAACTTGTTTCCATCTTTCCTTTAAGCTTATGGTATAAACTGGGCTTGTCGAATGGGCTCAAACCGGTCCGCCTGATCCATCGAAATAAAGTATGTGTGGGCCTGGCACACTCGCACATATCAAAACCAGTATGAATGTATTATAGCTTTCTTTTTTTTTTAAAAAAAAAAAAAGTTTTGTTTCTTATTTTTGTCATTGTATTTGGTGTTGCGCCATTGTTTAAGTTTTCACCTAAGTTTTATATAAATCAGTTAGTCCCGACAAGAAACGAGGCTTTGCAAGATAACACACAACTCATTATCAATTTTTTACTTTTGTTTTTATTTTTTAAATATGCTCATTATCATTGTATTCGCATGTTTTTTCTTCAATGTTTGATATTCATACGCACCTTTATGTAACACTTTCCTTTACATTTTCTTTCATAATGTTCTAAACCATCAAACACGTTAGTTGTTCTCTGCTTAAACTGGAGTATATTATAGATCTAATTCATCGACATTTTTGAATTTTTTATTGCTTTGTGCATATACATGCTTTTCTCCACAATACAGGAAGGGATTAGTCATTGTGTAATTGGATGCAAAGTAATATTAAAGAGTTGGATGTGTAGAGTGTATACTCCTTTAATATTTTCTCAGCTCTTGACCAAGCGTGGGGGTCAAAGGAGCCGCGCCCCCTTGTGGGGTTCAAGAGGCAGAGTCCCTGGTGGCGGTCCCGCTGGTTAGTCAGTTGGCGGGGATCAAGGGGGCAATGCCCCTTGTGGGATTACATTGTTTTTACCTTGACCCAAAACCTAAACGTAATTTCTTATTTTTTACTTTATTTGTTATGTTTGGATTACATTGTTTTTTTCTTTTCGTTTTCTTTAAATGTTTTAGTTTTAGGTAATTCTTTTATTAGCATTCTGTTTATTTTTTGTATTTTTGTTAATGTTACATTCATCATTACATTTGCATGTAGATTTGAATCTTGGCGTTTTTGTGGTTTCCTTTATTTATGGTTTCCAATTTTTTTCACAGCCATCAACTGTCAATAAGTGAGCGCGTTATAAATTTTATTAGTGTTTTTTCAGGTTTGTTTTTACTAACGTCATTTTTATTGTGGTGTATGTGACATAGTCTTTGTTTAAGTTTTCTCCCAAGTTTTACAAATCGATTAGCCCACGACGCAAATCATAAGCAATAATTTTATCATCACGTAACTTACACGGGTTGACACCACTTTTTAATCATGTAATTTTTGCTTGCTTTATGAAGTTGCCATTTCAATGTGTTATCTATTCAACGTTTAATATTTAAATATAACTTTATACGTTTTTCTTCACATGCTTTTTTACAATGTTTTATGCCGTTAAACTCATGAGTTTATTCCAGACTGAAGTACAAGTATACTGTGTACCTTATGCGATCAAAGTTTAATTATGAATTCTATTCAGGAGTGCAATTTTACTTTTATTTAATCTTCATAGATATGTTGTGTTTTATATTTTCTTTAAAACTCGTCATGTTGGTTTCAGTTTATTTCTTGTTTTGTTAACATACAAAATTCTCATCACACCCCGTGGAAATATTATATAGCATTTGATATACGTGAATGAAAAGTGAAATAGAATGAATTATTATGGTGTAATGAAAAAATATGTTTGTAAGTTAGATTTGAATGAAAAGAAATATGATTCAATTTCTTTTAATGATTTTCATTAATTATGGGAAATGTATGTTTTTATTTTATTCTTTAATCTTTAAAGGTATGGAATGATTTTTATATTTACATATGATTTTTTTTTTAATTATTTTAACTTGACCTATTCTCTAACCCATCACCCATGACTCAAAACATGTGTTAGGATGAAACATACAAGGATGTAACCCTAATTACAATAATTCTTAAATATTTATTTTGAAACATTTGTTTATCAAAACTTTGACTCCCATTTATATTTACCAAAACTCTGTTACAAAAATGTCATATCTATAAAAATCAGGGTATAAGATAATATTATTAGATAATATTATTATTTAACAAGAAAGATATGAATTTAATAGGAGAAAAATAAGAAAATTGGTATGAAGAGACCTTATAAAAATGACAACTGCTTTAGTTTATTTTTATTTATTAATATAAAAGTTATTTTTTGAAAATGTTACACAAATGCAAAAGTGTGCTTCGTAATGAAAATAATATTGGTTTTTGTTTGTTAAATTCTTTATATGTTTCATTGATCACTTAAATGGTAAAATTATGGGAATAAGAAAGACATTTTATACCCTTATTAGACTTCTCCAAAAATTAAGTTTTCTTATCAGATCTTATTTCTCTCTTTTCCCTTTAGTATTACAAAAATTAAAAATATGCAATATAAATTTCTCGTGTTTTTAGTATATTATTGGTAATTGGTATTGAAAAAATTCTCATCCATAAATAATAATAATAATAATAATAATAATAATAATAAAATAAGAATAATAAATATATAAATGAATAATGAGTAATTTTTTTTTAATTCTTTGTACTGTAGTGTTCCACCACAAATCTTCTAAATCACATGGTCCTGTTTTATATGAAGGAGAAATAAGACAAGAAATTTAGATGTTGCCGCGTATCAAATGGGACCAATGCAGAGTCAATTATCGACTTTTGACAAAAAACATGTTTAAGAGTCGAATCTCCCTTTTGTTTTTATATACGTAAAACAATTCCTTTTATATTATTTATTATTTGTTTTAAATGAATATGTGATATCAATAAACTTGTTCTTATTAAAACCGGATTGTATATTAAATCAGTCATTTTACTGGTTCATCAGTGAGATTCGCGGAGCATGATTCAAAACCAGATGACATGATAAATATGATAAATATTTATGCATGTAATTTAATATACAAATTTAAATTCAAGTTTTATTGGTTGATTCCTCACCTTAATTCACTTGGATAACAGTTCAACTATGTAACCAAACAAGTTCCTCATCTAGTTGTTTTGATCTGCCAGTCTGTTTGAAAAATTATATTTAAGAAAATATTCAAATAAAGATAATTCATATTGAAATCATATGGTTTTATAAATTAAAAAAATGGATGTAACACACACATTTTAATTATTACTTCATGTGTGTGTACATATATATATATATGGTATAAATAATTTGAAAATCACTTTTTATTGTAAAAATCATGTAAAAATGTTTTTTTACATGTTTATAACATTATTTGATACATTTTTATAAAAAAAAAATTAGAAAAGCACAGAGTGGATATTTTTAAAAAATTTTTTGTAAACCCATGTAAAACATACGTAACAACACGTAAAAAAATATCGTCAGATCTGTCGTAGCGATACATATATATTACATGAGTTTACAAAATAATTTTTTTAAAAATATCCAGTCAACGCTTTTTTAGTTTTTTTATAAAAATGTGCTAAATAATATTACAAACCTGTAAAAAAATTAAAAAAAACGATTTTTACATGGTTTTCAAACTAAAGAAGGATTTCATTTTATTAATTCCCCCTCCCCCCCTCCACACACACACACACACACACACACACATATATATATATATATATTAAAATTCAAATTCAAAGAGAAAACCTTTAACTCTTACTAGTGTGTCTTTTATTTGAAGGATATGTAAGAACAGGCAGAAGGTACACAAATTATTTTAAGTGGTGGTGGTTACAAAAGTAAATGTGTGTAACAATTAGTAGAGGGTTAATAAATTAATTTTGATGGCCACTGTTAACTTGAGATACCACTATCTTATTGGAGCCTAATGGTTATCCATTAATTTTTGTATGAGATGTATATGTTTTGAGTTATTGAGACAATTACTTTACTCAATTTTAGGATTCTTCATTAGGTGGGCTAGGACGTATGCCTTAGAGCCAAATACGAGAAGATGGTTAAAAATTTAGTCTTACATGTCGTCGTACCAAACCGTTCAAAAAAATATATTAGAACCACTGATACGAGTTTAAAGCCTAACTAGCATTTGTCAATCAACCCAAAAAGTAAATTAAATATCGTATGGTTGGTGTTTTTAATTAGTAGTAAGATATGTATAATGATCTAAGATATATTATATTATGTTATGTGATATGACATGATATATATATATATCTATCATATTATATTACTAGACTATTACCCCGTGTGTTACTCGAATTTAATATAAAATATTAGATAGTTATTAATTAAAATTTATAAATTAGAAAATGATATTTTGAAATATAATAATTAAATTACACATTAATAGGTGACTTAAGATATATAACAATAATAAAAGATTATGTTTTTAAATAAATTAATTATTAAAAATGTAATACTAAAAACGTTATTTTTATAAAAAATGTTTCTTCAAATCTATAGTCTATTTTTTTTGATAAAACATGATTTCTAAAAATAAAATAAATTACCGATTGGAATTATGTTTTATTACTAAAGATGTTGATTTTTAGAAAAAAAAATTATATCTTAGAACTTTTTTCAAAGTGTTTTTCAATAAATAAAATTATTTTTAATTTATTATAAAACATTTTGGTATTAAAAAGGTAAATAATATCATTAATATTATAATTATTGAATATGAAAGATAAAATAATTATTGAATATGAGAGATGGGAAGTGATCAAATGATAACCCATGGATAGAACAATAACCCATTAACTCAAATCTAATGGCTAGTCAAAAAGTTAAGTGTCTAGGATTGTGTCATGTGTCATCTTTCATATTAAAAGACAGAAGGGTATTTTAGTCATTTGCATCATATTAAAAAACTGAAATTAATTTGATGGTGCCATGTGTCACCTTCTAATATATTTTAATACATCTACTTTTTATTTATAGTTTACCCCCTCTTTTTTTATACATTCATAACTTTTTTATACTATAATATTTTTTTATAAAAATTGCACCTTTTACTCGTCTTATTTTTCTCTTTAATTCCGTTATAGCATTGACTAGGTTTTTTTATTTTTTTTCGGATGTTCGTATTTACACCAATGTAACAAGTATAAAAATAACAAATTATTTGAAACGATTTGTAACGAATTTGGGTTTACATTATTGTAGATTAAATAGGGGTTACGTTTAAGAGTGTAAACGAGCGAAGCCGGTCCAGAGCTCGTTAATTCCGTTATATTCTTGACTACGTTTTTTTATTTTTTTTTCTGAAAGTTCGTATTTACATCAATGTAACAAGTATAAATATAACGACTATAAAATATAACACATTCTTTGATTTTTTTACAACAGTAAATTACATTACTGTAGTTAAATAAAAATGATATAAAGTGAGCATAAAACCTTTGTTACACCACTATAAATAAATAAATGATACATCATAACTATGGGTGTTAAAGAGCTATTTTATCTAAACGATCTGAGCTCAAGCCTTAACGAGGTCGGGATTGTATCGGCTCGTTTACACCCCTAAACGTAACCCATATTTAACTTACGAAAATGTAAACCAAAATTCGTTATAACTCCTTACAAATAATGTGTAATGTTTATATTTGTTACATTGTTGGAATTTATTGCTGTAAAAAAATCAAAAGAATGTGTTATATTTATGATCGTTACATTGATGGTCCAAAAGTTTTAGTCAAAGACAAATAAAAGTTACATTTATAATAAATTTAAAATGATTTTGTAACAAATTTTGGTTTACGTTGCTGTAAATTAAATATGGTTATATTCTATCAGTTATTTAATTACAATGATACAACAAATGTGTTATGCTCACTTTATATCTTTTATTTTGACTAAACGAGCCAAATTCAAGCCTTAACGAGCTTGGGATCGACTCAGCTTGTTTTACAACCTAAAAGCAGCTCATTTTTAATTTACAACAACGTAAACAAAAATTCGTTACAAACAATGTGTTATGTTTATACTTGTTACATTGATGTAAATACGAACATCCGGAAAAAAAATAAAAAAACCTAGTCAAGAATATAACGGAATTAACGAGCTCGGGATCGACTTGGCTCGTTTACACTCCTAAACGTAACCCCTATTTATTTTACAACAATGTAAACCCAAATTCATTACAACTCATTACAAATAATTTGTTATTTTTATACTTATTACATTGGTGTAAATACGAACATCCGAAAAAAAATAAAAAAACCTAGTCAAGACTATAACGGAATTAAAAGAAAAATAAGACGAGTAAAATGGTGCAATTTTTATAAAAAAAATATTATAGTATAAAAAAGTTATGGATGTATAAAAAAAGAGGGGGTAAACTTTAAATAAAAAGGTTGATATATTAAAATATATTAGAAGGTGACACATGACACCACCAGATTAATTCTAGCTTTTTAATATGATGCAAATGACTAAAATACCTTCTGTGTTTTAATATTGGTAAAGACACATGGCAGAATCCTATACACTCAACTTTTTGACTAGTCATTAGATTTGAGTTAATGTGTTATTGCTCTATCCATGGGTTATCATTTGAGTACAATCCTATGAGAGATAATATAATTATTTAATATGAGAAAATTAAATGGGATGATGAGAAGATGCCAAGTGGCAATATTGTCTTAAAATTGTGACAAGTGTCCAAACATATTTTTGTTTATTATAGTAGTAAGATAAGATAAGATGTCTTAAGGATTTTTTTAGTTTTGTCTCATATTTTGTTTTAAGGTCATACTATACATATAATCCTCCTCTGCAAGACATCATATGTCTGTCACTTATACGGCTCATATAACCATATATGGATCGTATAAAGTTAGTCAAACCGACAAAAACTATAACTGTCGGCGTGTCATAATTATGGTTTTTATACGGGCATTATAGACTTATACGAGCCGTATAGTTTGAATCTATATGGGCCATGTAGAGTTATATGGGCAATATAGTTTGAATCATTTTGAATATACGCGGACCCGTATAGAGCTATACGGCCATGTAAGGCGTGTAACCAACAACTGTCTGACAAGTTTGTGATAAAACAATGTGATACATCCCGTATAGGTCTAAACGGCCTGTAAAAAAGTACCATGGTGTATGGATAATCGGGAGTGATGTACAAACAAGGGGAACCTTTGTTTATTTAGGAGGATTTTTTTGTTTTTTAATTAGTATATTTTGTTTTGTTTTGTTTGCATTTGGGTTTCATTATATTCGTTTTTAAGATTGAGTGCGTTTTTAACTTTTACCGTGAACTAATGCTCGATTTTATGATGAAAATATATTTTAAGGTAATCTGACATAACGATAATCATCGTGGCTTTGTTTCTACCCGTATTTAGATATTCAAGATTATATTAATTATTGCCGGAGTGAGGTATTGGTTATCTGCTAGTTCTACTAGAAGTTTTAGAGACATGTTTATCACTATATTCATTAAATTTGAGTTATGATGAATATAAACATCACTGCCTCGTAGGTATGGGAGAATGGAAAATAAACAAAAACGTAACATAACAAGTTATCTTCATTTCTTTATCATACTTTCTTGACCTATAACTGAAACATGCAGACATATCATGTGTTATGGTGTAAAAGTAACAATAAAATTCATATATTTTCTGAAAAAACCTATCTTAAAAAGTAACAGAAACGCATTTCTTGTTCCCCCTAAAAATATATTTTCTTCAATGTAATGAATATTCAAACAATACTGCATTAAAAAAATCTTTTACATATATATATATATATAAATAGTTCAATGAAAGAGCAAAATTAAAACATCAATGCAAAGATTAATTAGCTATCTTTGAAAAAGAAAACTAAAATTAGTTTAATTATAAGATTTATAGTTTTATAATATACAATGTTGTCCAAATTAAAAATATACAAATAAATTTTGGGTTTATTGTATATCATTTAAAAACCTAAACATTACTCCCTAAACATTACTTCCTAAACAAAGTTTATAAAAAGAAAAGTGGTGTGCTACTTTTTAAGCTTTGGGATATATAAGCACTAAGCAGGAATACACGTGCGGGTGATTTATATTTTTGTGGACTAGGCTATATGTACTCATCACACTCTTATCACTACACGTAAACGTCAAATAAACAACTAAAATTATCACCCCCTCTTCACATACATATATGTAACTATCACTCTTTCATCACTTCATATATAATCAATACACATACACATGGCTCCCCTCGATCACCACGTGACCCCCATCACGCGTGAGCCGGTCAGGCTGTAACATCCCAAATTTTCTAAAATACAAGTCATTTAATTCGAGAATGCGTAACAGATAATAGACTTGTTGGGAAATTTTAAACAGAAAACACCTCAACTCGAGTTCACGAATTGGGGTGTATTCGAAATTGGGTTCGAGTATGCGAGTTCTCGAAAGTTGGACATAATTTCGAGTACACCATATTTAGTGTACTGGACCCTCCCTATAAATACCAGTGTCTTGGGAAATGTGCGAATCCTTTGGCTAGAGCGCATCTCCACTCGAGTACACGAAGCAGAGTTCGAACACTGCAAAGGTCGAGCTTTTAGTTGACCAAACGGAAGGGGAAACGCACGAGAATCTACAGGAGTGATCACCTAACTTCAAGTAAGTGTTCCAAACCAAAAAGCTAGGATTTTTATGCAAAAGTTAGGGTTGCTAAACAAGGAGTGAACTTATGTATAAAGCTCACACCTTTATACATAAAGTTCGTAACTTTAAGGTTCCAGTGTGTTGGTAACGACCTAAGGAACCTAGAACTAGTTCCCCAAAGCCTTAGATGAATTCCTGAGATGTCTAATGACGAAATGATGAGTACACGAAGTTATACACTAAGGGTAATTCGGATACAATGATAATTTCGAATACCATGATTATTTCGAATACATGGGCATTTCGAGTTCAGGGCCATGTTCGAGTACAAAGGCTATTTCGTGTACATGGCCATTTCGAATACAAAGGTTATTTCGTGTACACTAATTTCGGGCACAGGAGTAATTCGTGAACAACGAGTGTTTCGAATACTAACAGTTTCGAGGACTTGTAGTTGGGAAGGGAACTAGTAGACTACGGGGACTTAGAATAAATTCTAAGTCTAAGTATGGAATGTGATAAGATAATGTAATGATGTAGGTTCCTTGAGTCCTAGCTAAGGAGTTCGGCTAAGGAAAACAAGAGTCTACTATCAGGTGAGTTCTAGACGCCCTATTTACACTTACTGTTTTGGGCTGGCATACATGCTTAGTGTTATGTTATGTGATTATGTTATGATGATTGATGAATGATGTTATGCCATGATGATGTATGTATGAATATGTATTTCACATGATGAAATGTGTCTGGGAATATGCTAAGGTATGATACGTGCATGGTAAATGAGTTATGATGACATAACATGTTAATGAGAGCATGCATTATGATGTTAACTGAGACAATAGTTAATAGATGCTTTGACGAGGTCCTAGAATACTAGGATGCATGAATGTTGAATGATGATTATATGCTAGCATGATATGAAAATATGATGCCATGATGTATGAATGAGAAAATGATGCTAGCACTACATGATGGCATGATGTATGATAGTATGCTATGATGCTTGCATGCTATGTATGTGATGATAGAATGTTATGATGAATTCCTATACATGTTATAGGATATGTATGCATGATGTACTAGTACCAGTACTAGTAAGCATGGTTGTAGAAATCGCTAGGCGCTAGTCGGGCGGCGAGGTACCGCCTAGGGATTAATCGGGATTAATCGGCGCTAGGCGGATTGGAATTTTTATATGTAATTTTACAAATATATATTATATACACATATCAATATCAATAATTTAATACAATACTTCAAATAATTTTAAAAAATATACTTAAATATACTATAAAAAGTACTTTAAAGTGCAAACTTAAACACGAGTTCAATGTTTAGAGATAAATTTCGATGTTAATCGTCTGGATTCGATGTTTCAGAGATATATTAAAGATTTTTGGTTGAGAAATGTCTAAATAATCATGAAATTGGTCCCTTTTTACCATAAAAAAGTCAAAAAAAGTCAAAAAAAAATAAAAAAAATGAAAAGAATAAAAATCTGATCGGGCCGCCTAGGCCCCGCCTAGGCCGCCTAGACCCCGCCTAGGCCGCCTAGCACCGCCTAGCGCCTAGGCACCGCCTAGGCCAAAAATTAGACAGTAGAGGGCCGCCTAGCGCCTAGGCGGCCGCCTAGGCCGATTTTTACAACACTGCTAGTAAGTATGGACGATGACCTGAACATATCAGGATATGAACGGCCGACCGAGCTATAAACACAGAGTCGACCGGACTATAAACATGAGATTCGATCGGACTATAAACATGGTAAGAGCCGATCGGGCTATAAACACAGAGTCGACCGGACTATAAACATGAGAGTCGATCGGACTATAAACAAGGTAAGAGCCGATCGGGCTATAAACACGGAGCCGATCGGGCTATAAACATGGTAAGAGCCGATCGGGCTATAAACATGGTAAGAGTCGATCGGACTATAAACATGGAGCCTTGTGCCGGCATAAGCCCACTGCTCATGTTGATGACAGTGGTTTTGATGATGACGATGGTTATATGGCTACGATGATGACATGGTTATGTGTTATGGTTTATGTGTATGATATAACGCTTTCATGTTAAAATGTTTAACTCACTAAACGGTTATGATATTTTATGAAAACTAGAACTCACCAGCGTAAGCTGACTTGATTTAGCATGTATGTCAGGTTAAAGCTATGATAAGAGAAGGTATGGAGCTCAGGCATCAATTCAGACGATTCGTTGGTTTTGGCAATTCGATATGATTTTGATACAGAAACTTTATTGAATTCTATTTATCAAGTATGTTTACATTTCCGCTGCATGATTATGAAAGTTTTTAGTTTAAGAGCTATGTGTTATGATGAAAACCAAACTCTGCGAGGCGCCCGGTTTCGGGGCCTCACAAGTTGGTATCAGAGCCATAGTTTGAGAGATCTTGGCATCCCAAATGCCAAGACTTAAACTGAGAATGGGATTGAATGATGCGGATTGCCAACCACGGATGAACGGATGCCACGAGCTGAATGTTAAGTATGAGTTAAGATGTAGATCTAAGGTTAGAAAGGTAGTTAGTGACATGCACATTGAGGAGATGGGATGAGAAACGTTTAGAGCCTATGAGTTGGGTAAATGGTTAATAACACCTGATCAACGTCATTAACGATTTACAAAGCTTATTCCGTGCTAAACTGATCCTATACTGACTCATCAATTGTTGCATTATGTAGAAATTTTAGATGGCTGGACAAAAGGGTAGACCACGTAAGCAACCACAGAAACCTGAAGAACCACGTGTCGAGGATGAAGAACCCGTCAATGAGGACGACCACGAGCACAACGAGCAACCAGAGAATGAAGAAGAGTTCACTCTTGAGCCTGTTGTAGTAAAGGCTATCTCTGATGAGGTCTGCAAGATCATGGATGAGAAGCTACCAGCCTTGATTGCTAAGGCACTGAAGGATACTCTGAAGGACAAGTCTGAGGGAACCAAGGAAAGCTCTAAGGAAGATGAGGATGTTGTGATCGTCGAGACAAAGAGCAGTGATTCTATGTCTGAGAAACTGAAGGGTTGTGATTACAAATCCTTCAAGGGATGTAACCCACCGACCTTCGATGGGAAGAAGGATGCTGTGGCCACCTGCCACTGGATTTCTGCGATGGAGGCTGTTATTTCCATCAGTGAGTGCCGAATTGATCAAGCTGTCAAGTTTGCAGCTCACTCCTTTGTCGAGGAGGCACTTCACTGGTGGAACACCATTAAGCAATCCAAGGCTGCAACTAATGTGGAGAAGATGAATTGGGACGATCTAAAGGAACTGGTCACTAAGCAGTTCTGTCCCAAGAATGAGCTGGATAAGGTTGAAAGGGAATTTCTGGTTCTGAAAGCTGGAAGTCTGAACCATCGTCAGTACACGTCGAGGTTAAATGAGATGGCCAGGCTCGTTCCTCATCTGGTCTCCACTGAGGAACGTAGGGTGAAATTGTACATGGAGGGCTTGCCTCCAAAGGTCAGGATTCATGTTAAAGCGAACGCCCCAAAGACTTTTGATTCTACTGTTGAACTTAGTGGTATTGTATGGGATGATGTGATGGCTGATGAGCCAGTGAAAGAGGAAGTCAAGGTGAACGAGTCCTCCGGGACAAAAAGGGGTCGAACAGACCAACGAAAGTTTTCAGGCAAGAAGGTGAAACGGGAAGATGCTGGGCTATGTAGCAAGTGTGGCAAGAACCATTATGGGCCGTGCCGTGTGGGCACAAACTTATGTTTCAGATGTGGAAAGGTGGGGCACTTTTCAGCCAACTGTCCCGGTACGATTCGATGCTATGACTGTAATGGGGTTGGTGTAACCCCTGGTTACTATTCAACATTTTAAAATAATATCAGAGTTGGTCCCAGCAAATTTTTCAATTTTAAAACCTTGTATGACCCTCTTTATTTAATATTATTAAACAAAGTTTAACGCAAACACAAACGTGTCACACATTTTACAATACTTATTTACATAAGTAAGTTTAAACCAAAATTGCAAACGTTTGCAACAAGGTTTATCTGTTCGATTCCCAGTCCACCTCGATCCTTACAGCCTTGTACGTCATTTTTGACCTACAAACATCACATATAAGTCACAATTAGTTCATATGAACTAAGTAAGTAAACCCCAATGGTTTCTTAACAATAAAATGTAAAAATACATTTTTCACAATCAACATTCAACTGAGTCATTTCTATTCGAATTGACTCTCACAATATAAAATATCACATTACCAATCATTAACTATTGCTCACAATAGTTTAATCAATATTACACTATGGGGTTCACATTCCTGTGCTTCCACCATAGCCAATTGCCAGCACCTCTGGCTATCCACCATTGTGGAGTCATAAATAATTCAAGTCTTAAGATGTTCACCACCGGTACTTCCATCTAAGACAATTGACAGCACCTCTGTCTATCCACCATTGTGGAGTCATATATAATTCAAGTCTTAAGATGTTCACCCACCGGTACTTCCATCTAAGACAATTGACAGCACCTCTGTCTATCCACCATTGTGGAGTCATATTTATTTAGTCTAAGATGTTCACCCACCGGTACTTCCATCTAGACAATTGACAGCACCTCTGTCTATCCACCATTGTGGAGTCATATTTATTTAGTCTAAGATGTTCACCCACCGGTACTTCCATCTAGACAATTGCCAGCACCTCTGGCTATCCACCATTATGGAGTCATATATAATTCAATCAAATTACTATGATGTTCACCCAACCGGTACTTCCATCATAGAAGTCCCACACTATTATTTACCAAGGTATTGGATTTATCATAGGTTGTTGAACTTTTATTATTCAACATTCCCCTATCACCAATGCCATATTTATTTTATAATTTATTCAACAACAATTTCAATATTTATTATGTGATGTCATAGTTGTGGGATTACTTACCTTAATCATATAAGGGATTAACAACTGCAGGCTCCTTTCCTGCTCTATGACTAGTGGTTTGATTTCCACTACCACCACCTAGTTGCAAAATACATATATACAACTAGTTTCAACACATATAACACATACAATCAAGTTCAACACACTTGACTGATTTGACTTGCTCAAAGTCAATTTATCACATAACTGACTCTATCTTACTATGTTTAGCAAGTTTTAGTCAATTATCACAATTATTCATATTTCATGCCTCCCCAGGCAATTTATCAAATAATTGATGTTCATTATATTAGTTACGATCTTTAATTATTTTTATTATTCAATTTTATTTTTAAGATCATAACTATTGATAATGGTAACATCAATTCATCAAAATCATCATTTAATCTATGGATTATAATCCATAATTTATTTAAAATCATATTCAACACATCCTGCTAGTTATCACACCATGATATGGGTTTCATAACAACCGGACATTATCCCGGCTTCAAAACGAAGATTTTACCGTCAAAATAACCAATTCTTCATTTCTAACAATCCCTAGTTATCAACTAGGCAATAATCAATACCCATAATCATAGTATTACAATCAAAACTAGATTTATTTCACAAAATATTAAACTAGTAGGATAAAACGAATCGTTACCCAATCGAACGGATATTCAGTCGCAAAACAACGATCAGATGTTGCAGATACGTTCCCTGGTACAATCCGTGGGTTTAATCGGCTTCAAATCGGAGTTTGGCAGCCTCACAATCGTCTGTTGATGTTGGAAGTTCGAAAGAAAGAGTTTACAAACTCTTTTGCAAGAAATCTGATCAACTTAAGGTGTTTCAAAACCGCCTCATCCGTCGCGTACCGCGAAGAGGGCCTCACAAGCTCTTCGCGTACCGCGAAGAAATCCGGAGTTTTAAGATATTTTGGGTTCGTCGCGTACCGCGAAGAAACCTCAGAAACATCTTCGCGTACCGCGAAGAGTCTTCTTTATGATTTTCTTCGTTTCGCGATTCCGGACAATCCGTAACTCCGTTTCGCGCACGGTTTTCGCCCACGTTCATCATTTCTCATATACTATCAACTTGTAATAATTACAATCATCAAATTAACGTGGATTTCTAAAACGATCACATGTGCCCTTGCCATTGATGACGTAATTCTCACACATTTTCAAATCACAACAATCTCAATCGTTCAATTAACGATTATTTCAAATACATTTCATTATAAGAAACCAGTTGTTACAGTTGGACATCTGTCCAAGGATTGCAGGCAACCACGGGCCGATGCTTCAGGCTCGAGTAAGAAAGAGGAGAAAGGAAAGGAGAAGCAGAAGGCTAAAGCACGAGCCTTTACGATGACGAAGGATGATGCGATCGAGGACCCCGATGTGGTCACAGGTACCTTTTCTATCAACAATATTCCTGCTTCTGTATTGTTTGATTCTGGTGCCAGTATGAGTTTTGTGTCTTCTACTTTCTGTGATGGGTTATCTGGGAAGGTTAAGAAGATAGATCGGGTATTTGATGTAGAGACGGCTATTGGTAAGATGACCAGGGTGACTGAGGCTATAGATGATTGTTATGTTGAGATAGAAGGTTATGGGTTCCCTGTCCGATTGTTTCTTATTACCTTGGGAGGATTCGATGTGGTTTTGGGTATGGACTGGTTAGCCAAATATGAGTCTAACATTATATGTCGACGAAAGATGATATGTTTACGTGCGATGGATGGGAGTTCCGTAACGGTTTATGGTGATAGAACGATGTATGCGCCGAAAATCATTTCGATGATCAAGGCTGATGATATGATGAGGCGGGGGTGCGGTGCCTACTTGGCCTATGTGATTGAGGAACGTAATGATACGAGGATGATTGATGATGTTCCTGTGGTGCGTAACTTCCCCGATGTATTCCCTGAGGAATTGCCTGGATTACCACCTGAGCGGGAAACTGAGTTCCAGATCGACTTAGTGCCAGGGGCACAACCCGTTGCCAAAACACCTTACCGTCTAGCTCCAACTGAGATGAAGGAAATGATGACCCAGCTACAAGAACTCCTCGATAAAGGTTTTATACGACCGAGTGTCTCTCCGTGGGGAGCACCGGTGCTGTTCGTTAAGAAGAAAGATGAAAGTATGCGTGTGTGTATCAATTACAGGGAACTGAATAAGTTGACCATAAAGAACAGGTATCCTCTACCTAGAATTGATGACTTGTTCGATCAATTGCAAGGTGCAAGCTGGTTCTCAAAGATAGATCTCCGATCCGGTTACCATCAGTTGAAAGTTCGAGAGCAGGATATTCCAAAGACTGCTTTCCGTACGCGTTATGGACATTACGAGTTTCTCGTTATGTCGTTTGGATTGACAAATGCTCCCGCAGCATTTATGGATTTGATGAACAGAGTATGTCGACCGATGCTGGACCGATCGGTGATAGTGTTTATTGATGATATTTTGATTTATTCAAAGAAAGAGGGAGACCATGCTTGCCACGTACGTGAGGTATTGGAGATCATAAGGAAAGAGAAACTTTATGCTAAGTTCTCCAAATGCGCTTTCTGGTTACGAGAGGTACAGTTTCTGGGTCACGTGGTGAACCCAGAAGGCATTATGGTAGATCCAGCTAAAGTTGAAACGATTATGAAATGGAGCCCTCCAAAGTCACCGACAGAAGTGCGCAGTTTTCTTGGTTTAGCTGGCTATTATCGGACATTTATTCAGGATTTCTCCAAGATAGCGACGCCACTTACGAAGCTCACGAAGAAAGACGTAAAGTACGAATGGGGTCCAAACCAAGAACAAGCGTTCTCAGTGCTAAAGGAGAAACTTACCCAAGCTCCTGTTCTAGCACTGCCGGATGGAAATGATGATCTTGTTGTGTATGCCGATGCGTCACGACAAGGGTTGGGATGCGTACTGATGCAAAGGGGAAGGGTGATAGCTTATGCTTCGCGCCAGCTAAAGATTCATGAGGCTAACTACCCGACCCACGATCTTGAACTCGCTACAGTAGTGTTTGCATTGAAAATATGGAGACATTATCTGTACGGAGTAAGGAGTACCATCTATACCGACCACAAGAGCTTGAAGTATTTCTTCGAGCAAAAAGATTTGAACATGAGGCAGAGACGATGGCTTGAGCTGTTAAAGGATTACGATTGTGATATTTTATATCACCCGGGAGAGGCCAATGTGGTAGCGGATGCTTTGAGTCGCAAGACGGATCATCCTGCCATACGGGTAAAATCGTATAGTTTGGTGAAAACGCCATACTTTCTGAACGAGCTCAAGCAGGCGCAACAGGAAGGGTTGAAAGAAGAGAACGTGGGTTTTGAACGTGTCTTCGGGCAGGTCAAGAACTTGGAAGACAATGATTACGGTATAAAGATACGATTCGGTCGTATGTGGGTGCCCCGAAATGCGGACATTCGATCGAGAATTTTAGATGAAGCCCACAAATCACGTTATTCGGTGCACCCCTGTGCGACGAAAATGTACCAAGATCTTCGACATGATTATTGGTGGCCGGGCATGAAGTTTAATGTGACGCAGTATGTGAACAGGTGCCTTACTTGTGTTGTGACACCCCGTAATTTCCAGGTCAGCTTGTTATTTATTTAAATGTTTATTTAAATGCTTATTGTACACGTGGCACTAGAAATGGTTTAGTTTAGTGTGACACGTGGCACGACAGTACGAACACTGGCATATGACTAGATAGTTCGTGGAATTATCGACAAACAGCACACACGTGTCAAGGCACACGAACGTTGGTGAACGTCTAACACATTGTGTAGCACAACACTCGAAACCTCATAAAACACTTCACAAGTCAACTATGGCTAATGATTGACCAATAGAGTCCAAACGACGCTCGAATGATGTTTTACAGTCGAGAAACGGGCAAGAATGGGCCCAGAACAACAAAACAAGCTTATTGGGCTTGACATTTAGGCCAGGCGGTACGCCAGACCCGAAGTCCCCACGTCAGGCGATGCGCGCGGATGAGGAAATTGAGCGCCTCATCCGGTGCACCCGCGCGTAACGATAGAGCACTCTCACCCTCGCCAGGCGATACGCCTGGGGACACAGAGACGCCAAACAGCTTTTTAAGCCCCCAAGATCATCATCACACCTACTATCATCATTTTACTCAACCACACACGTCACCATTCGACCATAACCGACCCAGAGGCTCTGCTACACCCTTCTTCAACCTCTAGAAAGCTTTTGGAAGCCATAGAAGCCCACCTTTGAAGCTTGAAAGTCCATTAGAAGCTTGAAGGAAGGATTGTAAAGCTTGAGGATCATCATCACCACTCGAACTCGTGGTCCAGGAGCTTGAGAAGCTGTTATCAACATTACTCATCATTTTTTGAGCCTTTGAGGTAGTTCTTGTGGCTAAAACACTCATTTACACATCACTACACACACATGCAAGTGTTAAATCACACATGCAAGCTCACTAGACTCACATGCACGAATTTCTTGTGGCTTGAATCTGGGTTTGTTGATAAACCTACTGTAGATGATGATCTATGATGATAACATGATGAAATATGATGATCTATGATGTTGTGTATGTGTAGACTTCATAGTTTGGTCATTATCAAGTGAAAAACCCACATGCATGTACGATCCATGGCATGTGGGATGATTTTTAATGTTTAGATATACTTCTTGATGATATTGGATGATGATTTCATGACTTGATGATGTTGAAATGGTTTATTGATGACTATTTGTATTTATAGTAACTTTTTAGTTACAAACGAATGATTTGATGGAAAATATAAGCATGCATGTATCTAGATATGTTATTTGAATGTTAAAATGATGATTTGAGTATTTAGAAAGTGATTTTGATAGTGTTTATGGTCATATTGGCATAGTTACTATATTTAGTAACTTTTATTGATGGAAAGTTGATAGATGATGATTTAAACCATGTTAGTATGATTAAATGATGTTAAATGATCTATTGTGATGATTGGTGATATGAAAATTGGTTTAGAAATGTTAGAAGGGTTATTTTTATGCTAAAACTACAAAGTTACTATTTTTAGTAACTTTATTTTTACAAAAACCGACTCATAGACATTTTGTATGATTCGAACATGCTAGATGACTTGTTTTGTTATAATATGTTGATTAGATGCTAAGTTAGATGGTTTCCGATGCCACGTATGCTATAAATGGAAACTTTCCATTTTAGGAAACTTTTATGTGCTAACATGTTATAAACGACTTATGTGAACCCGTATGATGATGTGCTATGTGTTAACATGATCACTTAGGACAAATGAGCATGCTAGAACTTTAAAACCGATGTGCTTAGTGAACTTTCCAAAAATGGAAACTTACTATAAATAGTAAGTTGTCCATAGACGCGATTTGCGCGTTTCGCACACGACAAACACTTACACGATTGCTACACGATTCACAACCGTCACACGGTTCACCAACGGGTCGTTGACTTGACACGGTCAACTTTGGTCAACTCTAGTCAAACACGGTCAATGTGGACCAACACAGTCAAACACGGTCAATGTGGACCAACACGAGCAAACACGGTCAAGGTGGACCGACACGGACAAACATGAACAACCAAGGGTTGTCGGACACAAACACGAGCACTAACACAAACACTAGCACTGTCACTTACACCAACTCACGTACGGTATACGATATAGGTTGCCGGTGACCGACACGCATTCCGACGCAGGAGCTTACGCTTACTTATCGCTTTATTCACTAAGGTGAGTTTACGGCCCCTCTTTACTCTTTTTCAAACGCTTTCAAATAGGGGGAGAATACTAGTTGCATCGAGTCAAACATTATTGCTATTACAAACATTTTTGTGTATGCTGGTTTATTGGACAAACATTAAGTGTTGAACTCGTATTAAGCCCTCACAAAGTCTTACCGTTAATGTACGAACAACGTGGTAGATTTGGATGGATCCATTAGGGAATGACTAACCCCACGGGGCACAACGTTGACTGGATGTCATAACCCGTGCAAATTCTGACCTAACTTGCTATGTATACGAGACATAGCGGTGGCAAGGACAAACAAGTCTAGTTCGGTAGTGACGCACTGACACTTTGGGCCTAGGGCTCGGTACTAACATTTGATAAACAGCATGACACACTTTCTTACTATATGTATATCAAAAACCTGTGAACTCACCAACCTTTGTGTTGACACCTTTCTAACTTGTATTCTCAGGTAACTGAGGAGTTGATGGACATCCAGGAATGCACAATTAAGGAACCGAGCATAGGAACATTCATGCATTTCTGTTTATGTTTAACTCTTGAAAACAATTACATTTGCTTTATGTACTCAAACATCTTTTATTTTCCGCTGCAATTTGTCAAACAATTGATTTTCCGCTGCAATATGCTATGATATACTTTTCGGCTGCAAACTGTTTTATTGTGTGTATGTGTCAAACTTTGGATTTGTAAATGCATATAGAGGTGTTCTATATGACCATGAGCTGTGATTCTGGACACGTCACATCCACGTGGACATACGCCACAAGTGGGAATTTGGGGGTGTGACATGTGCGCAAGTGAAGGCTGAACATCAGAAGCCCTACGGATATGTGCAACCTCTTGAGGTACCGGAATGGAAATGAACAATCACTATGGATTTCATCACCAAGCTACCGAGAACAGCTAAACGACATGATACCGTATGGGTGATTGTGGACCGATTGACGAAGAGTGCACATTTCCTTCCTATCAGGGAAACATATACGTCCGAAAGGTTGTATGATTTGTTCGTGAAAGAGATTGTGACTCGACATGGAGTTCCTGTCTCCATTGTGTCAGATCGAGATACGAGGTTTACTTCCAGATTCTGGAAGCAGTTTCACGATGCTATGGGAACGAGACTGAACATCAGTACCGCCTATCACCCCCAAACGGATGGACAGTCGGAAAGGACTATTCAAACGTTGGAGGATATGCTGAGGGCGTGCATTATCGATTTTGGAGGTAGCTGGGATGACCACTTGCCATTGGTGGAGTTTTCGTATAATAACAGTTACCACTCTAGCATCGGAATGCCCCCATACGAGGCGTTATACGGAAGACGATGTAGAACCCCGGTATGCTGGGGAGAAGTTGGACAGAAAGAGATGGGAAATAAAGCTGCAGTAATTGATATGGCAGAAAAGTTACGGGTGATAAAAGCACGTATGAAAGCTGCGCAAGATCGCCAAAAGTCTTACGCTGACAAGCGTCGAAGACCGATCAAGTTTGATGTTGGCGATCGAGTGTTGCTGAAAGTATCACCATGGAAGGGAATCATTCGATTCAGAAAGCGAGGCAAGTTGAGTCCGAGGTACATCGGACCGTTTCATATAAAGGCAAGGGTAGGGAAAGTCGCGTATCGACTGGACCTACCAGAGGAGCTGAACGGGATTCATCCTACCTTCCACGTGTCACATCTTAGGAAGTGTCTGGCAGACGAGCAAGCATATGTTCCTTTAGACGACATTGAGGTAGATGACCGACTGAACTACATCGAAGAACCAGTCGCGATCGTGGATACAAAGGAAAAGCAGCTACGGAATAAAACGTTTCGTCAAGTAAGAGTTCAGTGGAAGCATCGGAAGGGGTCAGACACGACATGGGAGACGGAAGATGAAATGAGGAGGTTGTATCCTCATCTGTTCGATATGTAATGAGGCAGGCTTCGGGACGAAACCTATTATAAGGAGGGGAGACTTGTAACATCCCAAATTTTCTAAAATACAAGTCATTTAATTCGAGAATGCGTAACAGATAATAGACTTGTTGGGAAATTTTAAACAGAAAACACCTCAACTCGAGTTCACGAATTGGGGTGTATTCGAAATTGGGTTCGAGTATGCGAGTTCTCGAAAGTTGGACATAATTTCGAGTACACCATATTTAGTGTACTGGACCCTCCCTATAAATACCAGTGTCTTGGGAAATGTGCGAATCCTTTGGCTAGAGCGCATCTCCACTCGAGTACACGAAGCAGAGTTCGAACACTGCAAAGGTCGAGCTTTTAGTTGACCAAACGGAAGGGGAAACACACGAGAATCTACAGGAGTGATCACCTAACTTCAAGTAAGTGTTCCAAACCAAAAAGCTAGGATTTTTATGCAAAAGTTAGGGTTGCTAAACAAGGAGTGAACTTATGTATAAAGCTCACACCTTTATACATAAAGTTCGTAACTTTAAGGTTCCAGTGTGTTGGTAACGACCTAAGGAACCTAGAACTAGTTCCCCAAAGCCTTAGATGAATTCCTGAGATGTCTAATGACGAAATGATGAGTACACGAAGTTATACACTAAGGGTAATTCGGATACAATGATAATTTCGAATACCATGATTATTTCGAATACATGGGCATTTCGAGTACAGGGCCATGTTCGAGTACAAAGGCTATTTCGTGTACATGGCCATTTCGAATACAAAGGTTATTTCGTGTACACTAATTTCGGGTACAGGAGTAATTCGTGAACAACGAGTGTTTCGAATACTAACAGTTTCGAGGACTTGTAGTTGGGACCAAAAGTGAAATTTTAACAAACCACAAAGACCATCTCGGTAATTTAATCATATTTTAAATAATTAGAGTAAATATTAAAAACATTTCGCGAAATTTATAAAAAGTAACACTTTCTTGGTCTAGTTTTTTTAAAAAAATGTTAAGATACGAGACTATTATTTTTTAGCTGTAGGAACACCGTTCACAAAATAAACAAATACTTTTATTATTCAATTACTCAAATTACAATTCAGAGAAATACAAAATGTAAAATAAATTATTACAAGAAATATAAAAGTGCTAAAATTCAAATTACAAGAAAAATATAGCACAAAATGAAACGAATTGAAATGATTTCGGTTGCTGAGGATTTCTGTTCAACAGAGGTCCCTTAAAACAGATTTCGGGCCACCCAGGTGAACCCGACTGTTTTCCAGGGTACAACAGCCGAAGCAGTATGTACTGCCGGAGTTAACCGAAAACCCGAAATGGTACCTGAAACAAGAGTGTTTAGCAATGTAGCACAAGGAATAGATCGTTGGTTGTTGAAAACTCGACAGAATATATTCTTGTGTTGTGAACTTTTGAAGCTTGTGTTAGAGATTTTAAAACTTAGCAAGCAAAAACAAGAGACCAAATGTCTCTATTTATATGGCATTTGTCATCATGGACCATTATGAACATATTCATGACTAAATTAAAAACATATTTATGGCTTAATTAAAACATATTCATGGCTTAATTAAAACATATTCATGGTCATTCAAATCATTTTACACAACACATTTCGAGCATCAATATCTCATTCATCTTAGCTCCGTTTTGGAGCCGATTATGTTCGTTGTGATTAGTTTACGTCATAGAACAAAACGTAATCAATAATAATCATATTCGTAACATATACGAATAATTATCGTGATCCAAAATTAATAATAAAACATATTTATTATTAAAATATTTCAACAATAGCATCTTTACGGTTGTCATTTTGTAACATCACATAAGTAGTATTAATGTTTGTCAATAATTGTAAAACTTTGTGGTTGTCAAAAATAAATTGTGAGTTAAATTACACAAAGTGTTCCGATCCGTGGTTTATATAAAAAAATAAAATTGTCATTTTTCATATATTTATCAGATTTTTTTAATAATAGTTGACATTACAAATCACAAAATTATAATCACATGACTCAAACATGCTGCTTTACAAAGTCACACGAGAGTTAATCTTAATAATGGCAGAGTATAGATGCAATTTAAAATAATAACTATTTTAAAAACATACTTGACTTTTAAATTTCCAGAATAAATTCTATTGAAAAATATAAAAATCTTATTTTTTTTCAATCACTAAATCAAGAATAAGTTGACAAACAAACAACTTTACTCATCATTATAAATGAAATTCACTCTAAAAAAAACCTCTTGTTCAAAAGCAATTATTTAGGTGTTAGTTTGTTTTCAGGAAAAGGTCTGCGCAATCTTTTTTGTCTACGTCGTGGAAATTACGCGCAGACATTGGCATCTACAGATTGTTTGTTTATTTGAAGATGTTTTATTAAAAAACGTCTGTTGGTGCTCTTCTTGCTGCAGATGTGACCCAACCAATTGTAGGATCTTCTAAGGTTTGTACAGACCACCCACCACCACCCACTACCGTTAGCCACCACCACCCACTACCGTTAGCCACCACCACCGAACAATACACCGACAGCCACCACCTTCCGCCACCGACGGCCACCACCACTGTCGGCCACCACCACCACTGGTGGCAACCACGTCTGCAACCACCGTCTGCAACCGCCACCACCGTCTGCCACTACCGCCACCGCCACTACCACCACGTCGGCCACCACCGCTACCAACGTCGGCCAGCAACCCCACCACCACCGGTGGTCACCCCCACCACCAACACCACCGTCGGTCACCCCCACAACCACCACCACCACCACCACCGTCCATACACTACCGCTAATTTATTTTAACAGCAAACAGACGTTAAAAAACAAACAATTTTATTCTTGCAGACATTTGGTCCACCTCTTATTTTACAAATGTCTGCAGATGTAGTCCGCAGACTGGGTATATTTTACTTATTAAAAAACAAATAATACCTTAAATAAAGACTTAAACCTAATACCTCTAATTAAAAAATTAAAAAGATACCGTCAAGTCTAAAAGAAAAATCAAAGTACATAAAAAAAAGCGAGAGCGTTCCAATATTTTTCTTCCGTACCAACCCATCCATAGAATTCAATTTCTTGAAATCGCTCATAATCAATCCAGTGGGCGCCCCTTTTCAATCCTCGAATGTGAAGCGACCCGTTTGATATTCAATATTCAATCTGCCCATCTTGATTACCCGATTGCTTCATTCGTTTATATTCAGATCGAAACGATCATCACAAGCTTTCAATCACAAATCATATCATAAACCCTCTTCCCCTTTAACAATTCCCAAAAGGGCTTTTGCGATTTAACGAAGATCTATCATGGGGTTTCGTGTTTTATTGCTCCCGTACTTCCTTTGTTTTCTTTTATTCTTCCCCAATTTCTCCATACAGTCGTCAATCGTACGCAAAATGTATTATTTTGACAATTTTTTTTTCTTTGACCCAATTTTGATGAATTGGTAACGTAATTTTGATGTTTTTGTATTTCAGGCGTGCGTCAGTGATCAGATTGCCTAATGGTGATTCGTATGGTCACCCCTTTGATCCCACTCGGGTCACCCAAATTTCGTGGCATCCCAGGTTTGATTTGAATGATATGCATGCATATTTTATTGTATGATTATGTCAAAACGCAAGTATAATTAAGATTAAATCCGTGATCTTTGCAGGGCGTTTTTGTATAGAAACTTTTTAACGGATGCAGAGTGCGATCATCTAATTCAACTGGTGGGTATTGATTTCTGAATTTTCATTTTTTTTTAAAATTTTGTTCTTAATTTTAATTCAACGTTATTTGTATTTTCAGTTTAGAAATTTAATATGAAATCTTTTGTATTTTAAATATGATAATGGAAAACGTGGTTGTGTAAACAGATTTTGGTTATAATTTTCTTATTATATAGGGTCAAATTAATGGAATTTGCATTATAAAGTAGCAGTGTTTGAAGAAAATTGAGACAGTATCTACACAATTCATTGCATTTAGTCATTTACTAATTTGATACTAGTCTGTGATTAGGCAAAGGATAAACTCGAGAAATCGATGGTTGCTGACAATGAATCTGGTAAGAGCATAGAAAGCGAGGTCCGAACAAGCTCGGGCATGTTTCTGAACAAAGCTCAGGTCAGCTAAAAGCGTCTCACTAGCTTTGTATTTTTGACATTTAGAGACATATTTTTTGTTATTCTTGCATGTTGATTTGATTGAATATATGTCAATATGACGCTATTACAATTGTCACATGCAAATTTAAAATCTGCTGCTAGAAGTTTGTCTACATACTCTTGTGTTAGATCTGGTTTGCTATAAAATTTGTGGTTGATACTCTTTCTTGAATTTTAACAATAATTGAGATATTTGTTTGGTTTTAAGATTTGACTTGTGACCATGCTCCGTATATATATCATGTGGGTTGTTTGGATGTGCCTTTACAAAAGGACTAGTACAAAAACAGAATCAGATCATGAGACAATAATTTGATGACATACTTAAGGTTAGGGAGTTGAGTGATTATGTATTAGTCCTAATGATCACTTTTCTTGCAGCAACTTCTTGCCTGTTTCTCGAAATTTGATTATTTTCACTTTGAATAATCAGAACGATACTGTGTTTTTGTTGAACACATCCAAACACCCTGTAGTCTTAGATTAGTCTAATAATGCTACTTTGTGACAAAGATTTCACTTTTAGTATCATCCGTTCATAATAGTACGTGGTAACTGTTCTTGTGTGTAAGTTGTTATCGAATTAAAAAGATTTTGTTTTGGGGGTTGACAAGATTTGAAAACATGATTTGCTGATAAGCGCTTGTCAAAATTTTAAAGGATGAGGTGGTTGCTGGTGTTGAATCAAGGATTTCTGCATGGACATTTCTTCCTGTTGAGAATGGAGAGTCAATGCAAATATTGCATTATGAAAATGGTCAAAAATACGAGCCACACTGGGATTATTTTCATGATAAGGCCAATCAAGCACTAGGTGGTCATAGGATTGCCACCGTACTTATGTATCTATCTAATGTACGAAAGGGCGGGGAGACAGTCTTTCCTGAGTCTGAGGTATTTATATTTTTTATTGGGGCAATTTCATATATCGCCCTCTAAACTTTTATAATTACATATTTCCCCAAAGCATGCTTTAAGATATTGTATATGTGCATTAAAAACTTGTACCTTGGGAAATATGTGAGTTTTTAAAGTTTAGAGGGGTATATGTAACTCTCCCTTTTTTTAATTGGTAAATTTGAATGGGCAAAATGGGTTGGGTAAAAGGTCAAAATGAGTCGGGGACAAAACAGGCAGTTTTTGTAACTTTTGGAATGTTGAATGATGTCTTAATTTGATTACAAAAGCTATTTTTTGATAATTGTTTATATTGTTTTCTAATTATTTGTTTCAAGAGGATTTTTAGCATTTGAATACATTTCAGATAAATGTCATTTCGTTTTGTTTATAGTTAAAAATGAAACATAACGCAAAACTGTCCATTTGCATGTATATGGGTCACATTGAAATTGCAACCCCTAGGTAAGTTCTATTGCCAATATTTTTAATCAACAGATGTGTTAAAAATCTATTGTATAAAATCATAATTTTATAATTTCTCACTCAAAGTTTATATCCAATTTGTTGATTTGGCCCTAAGTCATAAATTTTCTGGCTCTGGTATAGTTCTCAATTTACCTATTTTAGCTGATTGATTTTGTGATGCTTTTTGCAATGTTTTGCAGATAAAAGAATCTCAACCAAAAGCTGATGACGATTGGTCTGACTGTGCGAAAAAAGGCTATGCTGGTATGTTTTCAAGCCCATGGAAAAACATAGTTTAGATTTGAAAGTGGTACAAATTACTCCACCTTATATTTCATGAAACTCATACCGCCCGACTTTGACACATAGTTATAGAAACTTTTTTTAATAGATAAAATTTATAGTCGACTGTTTGACTTCTAAATTTGCAGTAAAACCTAAGAAGGGAGATGCATTGCTGTTCTTTAGCCTCCATCCGAACGCTACAACGGATGTATTAAGCTTACATGGAAGCTGCCCCGTCATTGAAGGTGAGAAATGGTCTGCAACAAAATGGATCCATGTCCGAAATTTTGACAAACCAGATAACACAAGTGATGATTGCAAGGATGAAAATGAAAACTGCCCAACATGGGCTGCTATCGGTGAATGCAAAAAGAACCCTGTTTACATGGTCGGGTCAGCTGAAGGTGTCGGGTATTGTAGGAAAAGCTGCAACGTTTGTTAGTAGATACAGGTTTCCCGTATTTATAGATACAGAGCTTATTATGTGTGTGTCTTTTACATCCCCGATATCGTTTGAAAACTTGGGTAAATGGAGTTATATGTAATTTGAGTTGGGAGGCCCGGGGAAAAGATATATAAAGTTTCAATATTTATAAATGAAAAGGAGAAATTTTTAGTTTTGGTCATTGCTGCTTTTAGATCAAAAGCTAGAAGTCCATCAATCAAGATTCAGGAAGCTGTTGATGAACCATTAATTTAATACCCTGCTGTTGCTTTCACTTCCCTAATTCTATGCCTGGCAAAATGGCCAGGTTGGGTAACGGGTCAGAACGGGTGTGAGTTAGGATGGGTACGGGCCAGTATGAGTTTTAAGCAAAATCAGTTTAGATCTAATTGTTCTTAAAATATCAATTTGGTTTAAGTTAAATTGTGTTATAACTAAACAAATAGCCAATTAGGATAATTTTTAGTGATTTTCTCATCATATATATTATTAATCATTCTTAAATGTTTGAATTCATTGCATTCATATAGTTTGTAGGTTACCCATCTTAACTCGTATTGTGATAAAGTGTTACTCATCTCAACCAATTCCATATTATGATGTAACCCATTTCAACTTATTATACAATAATTGTTTACTTAAACCAATGTGAAAATTGCCACCTCTACCAAATTCAAACATGGGTTTAAATTTTAGAATTGTACAACAGTAAAAGCTTGGATAAAAGGTAAATGGGTTTATGTAATGGAGTGAATATTAGACAGATTGTGAGCCTGATTTTTCTTTATTAACAGCCAAGGTTGCAAAAGCCGTTAGACGCTTTTAGGTCGGAATAGCTCCTTGGAGTGAGTAATCTGGCAGTACTCGGCTCTAGGCGGGGAGTACTCGTGTAATACTCAAAAAGTACTCGGGTAATACACAAAAAGTACTCGGCCTCGAAACAACTCCTTGAATAGTACTCGGCCTTGGAGGTGGACTTTTGCAACAATGTTAACAGCAAAATGCATCTAAAACACATTGGGTGTTGGTGATATTTGGACAGATTGTTAATCGGAAGCTTCTAACATCCACAACTGATGCATGTAAAACGTGTTCTCATATTTGGACAAGATTGTTAGTCGGCCAAACTTGTTAGTTGAATTTATTTCTCATCCAATGCGTCTAAAATGTGGTCATTGAATTGCTCCCACTCATGCACGTTTAATTGAGGACATCCAATGCATCTAAATCATGTTGGTGATATTTGTGGTCGGAAATTCCTTATGGATCCAAATGTTATCATGTTCACGTCAAATATAAGATTTGCCTAAAATATTACAGGCCTGTTATGTCAGGGACAAAATGATAATATACTTCAATCGTTCAATTCTTGACCATCGACTCAATTTAGGAATGGAGAGAACTAGATAAAGCTTAGTCGTGCATTGATGCGAATGTCCCAACCCGCTTAACATGATTTCACATCCTCGCTACATGTTGGGACGAAACATTTAAAAAATAAACTTGAACTGAGACACATAGACAAACACATAAAGAATGTTACACGATCTCAAACACTAAAACACATTAAGAAAACATTATTAGAAAAATCTAAAAATGAACATGCTTCTAGTGTTGGTACCCTAGGCTTTAGCATATGCAAGTTACTATTCATATTTGCTAATAGATATGCAATATTGAGCACGACTGTTAGCCTAATTGATAAATCCATTATGTTGGACAAAATGACCAAAGACAGATGCTTAAACAACTATAGAAAATTGAACAATTCACATAACAATCTAATCTCACCTTTTCATTACATTGCTTGTCACACAAAGCACCTTCTTGGCATTTTGAATCTTTCTAACAAATAAACACTTTGTACAACTTTTAATGCATGAGAAACATTCATGAGAGAGAGTATTGTTTTTTAGTTGATTATTAAGGGTGAATGAAGAGATCATGCATGCAATATGTTCATCAGGAATGAAGCCAGTTCTACATGCTTTTGTTACCTTTGCACTTGTTAAATGCCCCCTCACACACCCTCATCTCATGATACTTCTAAAACTTGCATCATCATCGCAACTCTCAATCGATGGGAAGACGAGTAGACGACCTCCTTGTTGTGATAACTCACATGTCAAGAAAGGCCCGTGGACAGCTGAAGTAGATGAAAAGATTCTTGCATATGTTGCTAGTCATGGTATCGGTAACTGGACACTAGTTCCCCTAAAAACAGGTTCGTTCGTTGTTAGCCGACTTGATTATGGTTCTTTTATACTCACCCGTATTTCACATGTGTGTGCATGTCTGTACAGGTCTTAACAGAAGTGGGAAAAGTTGTAGATTGAGGTGGACGAATTATCTAAGACCAGATCTCAAACATAATAGCTTCACCCCACATGAAGAAGATCTCATATTGTGGTACCACCAAGCTGTAGGTAGCAGGTGAGTTAACCATCCCCGTTCAATTTATGTTGAATGTTATTAATCATGTAAAATAGTTGTGAGATTAAAAAAAAAAAATCAAGAGTTGAAATTACAAGGTTTAAAACAAGGTCTTTAATTTTTATCCAAATTTTTAATCTGTTTCTTTTTTTTTATCAAATTCACCTACATGACCCATGATATAAAACATAACATAAATTTAGCTATTCATAAATAAATCGTCTGAAATTATTGGCCTAGCTAGTTTCAGTAACATAAAAGTAAGTTTTGGTGTTTTTATATCTTTAGATGGTCTTTGATAGCAAGGAAACTACCAGGAAGAACATACAAAGATGTGAAGAATCATTGGAACACAAAACTAAAACAGAAGGTTTCGAAGAAGGGGGTCGATCTGATAACCGAAGAAAACGGTGATCAGATTGCAGCTCATCTATTTCGTATTCATTCAATAATCAAAATAAACAAAGTTTCGGTACATATAAAGCAAATTATACCTGAATGAGAAACATACGCTAAATAACTAAGCCTATGAAAGAGTAATTGGATAAAAAGATGAAAGGATTATAACGTGACTAATTTTATAACATCCAATACTCCCCCCTCAAGTTAGAGCGTGCAAGTCTTTCATGCCTAACTTGACAAGTAAATCCTTCAAGTGTTGTGCTCAAAGTGGCTTAGTTAGAAGATCCGCAATCTGTAGCTTCGTATGAATGTGTTGTTTTGCATTGGAGATTTATTTCCTATTTCGGACCAAGGCCCAAGGATACATGTTGCCCACTTGCAATTTTTTGATCCATACTACTTGGGTGTATATGCCTAGAGGTGTACAAGCCAGTTTTTTTAAAGATCGGTTCGGTTTCAAAATAAAACATTAAAAATGGTTTGGCTTTAAACCGGTTCGGGTTATAAACCGGTTTCAAGGTGGAATTGGTTGAACCTATAGGAACCGATTCGGTTCGGGGTTAAAACCAGTTTGGTGAAAACCGGTTCTCAAAACCGGTTTGGGTATTTTTTTACTTTTTTTTTTTTTTTTACAATTTTAACCAATTACTTGACTCAAACACAAAACTTAAAAAACTTAACAAAATCTTTCATTATCTTGTAAAATAAAAATACAAATAAACATATCGTAAATTCGTAAAAAAAATAAACAACTAAACAAAACATAAAAAACTTAATACAAACTTTCATTTATTGACGTTTAATTTTCATCCACCGAACCCAAGCTATTGATTAATGCCTCATAATATGCAGCTTATTCCTCGTTGGTTATTTATCTGACATTCCACCTCGACCTCGTCTTTTAATACCTCTCGTATTCCATTTTGCCTTCAAGTGAGGATATATGTTATGTCCTTTATGTTGCATCCAAATGATCCTTCAAACATATCGATATATCTACCGCAGGTGGAGTGAGTCTTGTTCTTCGTAATGAAATAACCCTGCCACTCACTTAAAAAGCCGATTACGAAGCTACCGTGGAAACTTAGACGCTTAGTAGATGTCGAGCCATGAAAGAAAAACTTATAAAATATTTCAAAGAAATGCCCAATATTAAACCTTCTTTTTGTCTATAAGCTTTTTCAAACATGTTACATGTCAAATTCCACCTTATACTTGTTTCGGGTAAAAATTAACAAGTTTATTTTTTTAGCAAAACCGAATTAGAAAAGTGGGTATTATGCTTTATAATCAGAAAAACAGTTTATATGTAAGTTTCGTGAAAATTTTTCCCAATGATCCCTAGTGATATTGCGAATATGAAAGAAAATAAACAGCTGAACACACGAGATTTATACGAGAAAAAACCCTTATTCCCTTAGGATTGCCGGCATTATAACCTCTGGAGGAGACAAATGACATTCTGCCTTGTTTATTATGAATCAAGAAATTCGAATACAAACGAATGAGCGCAATATGATCGATACTAATTGTGAAAGTTATTCACTAAAATGTCGTTTTAGTGTTGTGTGTCCCTATCATCGATCAATGCCACAATATATAATACAAAATTACAACAGTCATGATATTTGTTCCTATTATTTCGCCACTATTCCGCATCAGAATGAGACTTCTTCAATTAAACAGTCTTCTTTGTACATTCAGTCCACGATTTCAATTCAACTGCTTTCCCATATCCGGACTTATAGGAGAATTGGTTATGAACTTGTTTGAACTGCAATCTCAATTCAAACATGAAAAGGAAACCATATGCTTATAAATATACGCATTAGGTTATATATACAATTATATTCCTAATTATTCTTAAATATTCTCAATCCCAAAATATTCCGGGTGATCTAAAAATGGCACTCGACAATTGCCCCCAAATTTTTACCGCTAGTGGATTACAACTGTAAACGTTTGAATTTGATTTGTTTGATCGAACGATTGCAAATCAACAATGGTTATCAAGTATAGTCGTTTTTTGCAGAATATAATCATCATTTCCCTTTCATTTCAAATCACTTCTTCCTCCGATCAATGGTAAGTTTCTATCTTCTTTATTTGTTTTAATTTTATAATTGGAAAATGTCCAATTCTTCTTCATCTTCTGAATCAAACAATTTTCAAAATCAAAATATCCTTCCATACACCGAGCAAAATATATGCATATTCGATGATGAACACATCGACTCCATTCATTTGTCAGAAGCTTTTCCTGATGAAACCATTTTTCATCATTTTGACAATAGTCTTAAGGTAGATCATAGTTCCTTTTCCTGGTAGGTTTTCCTGAATATCCTTTCTCTTTGGGTCTCTCATATCCTTTCCCTGACTTGATCATTGACATTTTCTGAATCACCCAACTCTGTTACCCTCAATTAATGCCTATAGGTTGGCGTTTGCTTGCTACTCACCATAATTTAAACCAACAATTTGGTTTAAAAATAGGCATACCCGAAATTTCCGTTGTTTTTCAACTTTGAACTCATGGATATTCTCATTTTCTTTTTCAAAGAAGAAACAATGCTCCTATCTTAGCACCTTGAATAACCATGAACGAAGAAGAATGGAGAAACACATTATTTTTTGTTAAAAGGAGTTCTATACCAGATGGGAAATTTCTACCTCTAAATTGGTTAAAAAGGGTAGGAGTAGTTACGTTAATTTGATTTTTTTTGATGATTTTATATTACTCATCTTTTTTCTATTGTTCTGTTATAGCCCAAAAGTTTGAATCTTTGATTGTTGGGAATAAGGATAGTGAAAGAAAACTTCAGTCCCTGATGCCTATTGAGGAGAAAGATAGGAAGCTCGAAGTTGACCCGAAAGCAAATATCCCCAATTTATCACCAACCCTTAGTGTATCATCCAAACATTCTCACACTCAAATGACTTTAGGTACTTATGTATTATTCTATTTGTTATACTTATTTATGTCTTTTAATGCATTGATTTATTTTTGCAGAATCAACTTTTGACTTTAAGGATCTTAGCAATTTCCTAACTGTGAAAAAAGAAAACTCCAGCCCTGTCACCCCAGAGCGGGGATAATGCACACCTGGTCTTCTAAAGCCACCAAAAAGCACAAAGGCCCTGAGATAGCTAACTTGGATGATATCAGTGGTCTCTCTGTTGCTGATCTTCTTCAAAAGGTTATAATATTCTTCCCTTGTTATTACTTCCTTTCACATATTTTCACTTATCCTTATTTTACAGGCTATCCTCAAACTCTCCTTTGAAAAAGAAGCCAATGGTAAACAGTTTGAGGTTATTGAAGATCAAAAGAAGATCGCCACTACCAAAGACTACCATTTCGAGAAGGAGGTGAGCAAACTGAAAAAGCAAATAAAGGATATTGAAGATTCTCACAAATCAAAAATCAAGAAAATTGTTGAAGGAGCCAAAAAGTCTGTTGCCATTGCCGTCATCCGAGCAAAAATTCAAAGGCTGATCAAGCCAAGAAAGATGGTGCAGATCTGTGGTCAAATGATCTCACAGAATGGATGAAGATCTTGACAAATCTCACTATAGATACCGCAGAGACGCCTGATGCAGCAGCGGTGAAGGCAACGAGTGTGGCTGAAACGAGCAAGGCAAATGAGGTTGAGGATACTGGTGCAGGTGCAGGGGAGGTCGTAATGGGCGATGAAGATAGAGATGTTAAGGTCTGAGGCCATCATGTGTGGTTCTTTTAATCAATCATCTTAGTTTATAAACAATGTTTTAGTGAAAGTCTCCAAATGTAGGGGCAAACAATGTGACACCTCGCAAATTCCAGGTCAGCATCCATTTATTTTAATAATAACATGTATTATTATTGCATACGTGGCACTAGAATAATTGTATTAGTGTGACACGAGACACGACAGTCCAAACACACCGATATTCGAGGAATTATCGCACAATACTTGCACGTGTCTTGTGAATGACGAACGTTGGTGAACGGATCAAACCACAGAACACTTTCACTGCACAATAGGTTCCGGGGAA